>OX392420.1:10000-50000 GCA_947623395.1 Synanthedon tipuliformis | reverse complement strand
TTGTTTGTTCCCTATCTGGTACAACCCCTTCTTTAATCTCATATTTTTCTATTAATTCTAAAATTTTGGATCTAAACTCTTCCCAGTCTGCTTTCCTGGTGTTGTACCTTCTGGTCGATCTGACCACTTCCATTCCTCGGGAAGGTCCGAGGTTCAGCCTAAACGCGATGCCGTTGTGGTCGGAACCTGTTAAATCATTGAGGACTTTCCAGCCCTCCACCAGGTCCAATAGGTCATGTGAACATGCAGTGATGTCCACATGACTACAGAAGCGCCGCCCCCCTCGGATCGTGTCGAAGGTCGGAGCATCACCTGCGTTCAGAATTTCGAGACCAAGCTCCTCCAGACTACCTGAAAGCACCTCCCCCCTCGAATCGATCTTGTTACTGCCCCACCACGGACTCTTTGCATTTGCATCTCCACCGACCAACCACCTCCCAGCTCCCAGCTTGGCCTCCGTTTCCCTCAGGAGCTCAACGTAGGGTTCAATCGGCTGGTCCGGCTCGAAGTAAAAGGAGGTAAGCGTAGTCGTCCAGCGCCCCATCCGTATCCCCACCACCACGAAGTTATTGGTGGTGAGTTCTGGGTACTGTATGATTTTAAGACTGCTATCGAAAACTACGATAGCAGCCTTAACAGTACCCTCTTTAGGAGTGGGGTTTTGGAAGACCCGCATCCCCCTCCGACCCCGAACCGTGCCAGCCGCCCCCACGTAGGGCTCCTGAAGGAGCGCTACGGCCGTTCTCCTCCTTTCTGCTTCCACTAGGAGCTCGGAGGTAGCCAGTCGGCTTCGCTGCAAATTGACCTGCAAGAGCCCGTAGGTGCGGCCGTCGCCAGGGCTGCCCTTAGCAGTATTGAGTAGCAGAGCGAGCGATGGCATCCCATTTCATCCTCACGGGACACTCCGAGCTGAGTGCGTTGTGCCCTCGGTTTCCGAGCTTGGCCACAGCACAGTTCCGGCACGTTGGGGGAGTTCCCGCCTTCCATTCGGGGCAATCCATCTTCAAATGTTGTCCCCCGCAATGGCCGCACAGGTCCTCCCCCCCCGTGCAGAACTTTTTGCTGTGTCCATAGCCCAGACACCTTGAGCACTGCACCAAGGGCGACTGATCCGCGACCCTGACACGTTGTAGGTCTATGTGCAGGACCCCGAGTTCAGTCGCCCTTTTCCACACCTCTGGGGAGGTGCTCAGGACGATGTGCCCCGTGAGTGGATTCCTTGCTCTCCTTCTATACTTTACTTTCATTCTCGACTTCTCTTCGTCGAGGCCCTCAAACAGTGACTTGTTCTGGTTTCTGATCGCCCTTAGGACCTCCTCGTCGTTGTTCGACAGTAGGACGTCCCAGACGATCAGCAGAGGGTCCCTGTTTGTGACCTCGCCGCAAAGAAGTCGCTTTCCAGATTTTTCAATTTTTTCCTTTATTTTCTTCCTATCATCCTCTGTGCTACAACTCATTATTATTTTCCGGTCTTTAGCTTTCCGTACTCTTTCCACTCTCACCCAGCCATCCTTTGCGCTGACTGCCTCTCTGATTTTATTCAAAACCTGCTCACCGGTGTCCGTGACGTCTTCCGACGTCACGACCACCGAGTGCAGGGTCGGTTTCTCAATTGCAGTCCTTCCCACGGTCTCCGCGTAGGATCTTGCTGGTGCCACAACATTCGTCGTCTCTGCCTTTTTTTGGAGTTGTTTTATTTGTTCTGTATGATCCTTTATAGCTGCCTCGTTTGCTTTCAATATAACTAAATGTTTTTCCAGAACCTCCAATATCTTATCATTCGTTTGTGTATTCTGGGCGGGTGAAGGAGGAGGTTTAGCCTCCCTCTTTCCCGGCCCGGCTTTTTTGCCTCCTTTTCCGTCGGCCTCCGCCTCCTTCACCAGGGCGAGGAGTCGGTCGAGGGCCTGGACTATTGTCATCTTAATCTCTGTCTTGGGGTTAGGTTAGGTTAGGTTAGGTTAGGTTAGGTTAGGTTAGGTTAGGTTAGGTTAGGTTAGGTTAGGTTAGGTTAGGTTAGGTTAGGTTAGGTTAGGTTAGGTTAGGTTAGGTTAGGTTAGGTTAGGTTAGGTTAGGTTAGGTTAGGTTAGGTTAGGTTAGGTTAGGTTAGGTTAGGTTAGGTTAGGTTAGGTTAGGTTGGAAAAATTCGGAAATTTTGATCAAGTATAACTCTGTTATTTCTTGGTGCTTTTCGTTGTTGCGCATATTGATTGAAGCCTTTTTCAAGGCTCCTTCGATCTGCACACAGCAGTTGTTGTTTTTCTTTGTTGTTACTGTTGTTTTTGTTGTTTTTGTTTTTTCTGTTAGAAAATTTTTAGATAAAAACCGCGATAAGTCCCGGTTCCCGTAGCCGGATCTTGTCGCGGTCTAAGGCTGAAAGTTGCCTCCCTGTGAGCTCTTTCAGCCAGTCTAGAAATTTTCTTTAGATTCTTTGTTGTTAAGTTTTTATTGCTGTTTTTGTTGTTAGTTTTTTAAGTAAAGTTGTTGTTATCGCTGATAACTCCGGTGCCAGCAGCCGGATTGCGTCGCGGGTTTGGGTTGAAAGAAGCCTCCTCGGAAGCTCTTTCACCCAATCCAAACCGGTTGTTGGTAACTCTTGTTATTCAGAATATATTGTTGTTTTTGTTGACTAATTTTAAGGAAATTGTTACTTTTGTTGATTGTGGAGTAATACTCCTCATTGTTTTGTCCCCCCTCTTGTAGGGGTGGACTCCCCAACAACTTCGGAGGTCGGCAGGGCCATATCGTGGTCCATGTCGGACTCCACCGAGACAAGCGGGCCAAGCCCGATGGAGAAAGCGGGAGCAACTCGGCTCCTTTATTCTAAGGTGTTGACCCGTTCGGCGGCCCGCAAGCGGTCCGCCGTAAAGGAAGTGACGGAGGACTATAGGTCCTCTAGAAAGTTCCTCGACCCAGCGTCCGGGTCGGAGGAGATGGAGGAGCTTGCGGAACCCTCAGTTCCGCTCAAGTTCAAGAAGGGAGTCAAGGGCCGCGGCGGCAAAGCCCTCGGCCACGATATCGGAGTGTCGCGAGCTCGTCGCGAACTGCAGAGTGTCTCGGACACAGACTCCGACAGGACCGAGAGGACCTACCGGTCTGCAAAGTCGTCGGCGGGCTCGCTAGAGGAGCTGACACAAAAGGCCGAAGCCAGTGCAGCGGCTATACTCGAGGTTGTCCGCAAGTCGGGCAACCTCAAGGGAACATCCCAAAGGGATATCAAAGAGAACACCCAATCCATTCTTGGAGTAGTAGAGGCGGTGGCGGCGCGCAAGTCAACCAACGAAAATCGGAGACTTCGCGCCGATAACAAAAGGCTCCGCGGACAAATCGACGCACTTATCCAGGAAGTGACGGCGCTTCGTAGGGCCTTTTCCGAAAGGCCCCTACCGGAAAGGATTCCAGCCGAGCACCAGGCTGTAGCACCGCCCCCTACAGTGGCTGATTCACAGTCACTGACCAGGGCGGAATTTTTAGAGGCGTTCTCCGCCCTTCAGGCGGAGCTGACAGCCCACGTAGGGGGTGTAGTTAACGCCCACCTGGATGGACTGGAGGTGGATGGAAGGCTCCTCCCTGCGCGTCAACTCCGTCCTCCTCTAAGGGCGGACAAGAAACGGGAGGATCGTATAGCGTCCTCCCAGAAAGAATCGGGGTCAACGCTTGCCCCCCCGGCGAACCTTCCTAAAAAGGCAAGGATGGTCAAAGCGGCCAAGCCCGTATCTAAGGCTCCTGAGCCACAGCCGGGGCGCTCGGTTGAGACGGCTGAGTCTTGGACCGAGGTGGTCAAGCGCAAGAAGCGCGCTCCCGCCACTCCAGCCCCGAAAGCCCGGCAGGTGACCGCAAACAAGCTCCCCAAAGAGCACAAGAAGCTGGCGGTCGTTGTGGCCCTCAAACCCGAGGCCATCGAGAAGGGGGCCACTTACAAAAAGGCCTTGGACAGGACCAAGGCCTCAGTCTCTTTGGACGCTTTGGGCATCGGTCCTGCCCAATTTCGCACGGGCGTCACAGGAGCCCGTATCCTCGAGCTCCCGAAGGATACTACGCCCGTGCAAGCAGACAAGCTGGCGGCCCAAATAAGGGCCGTACTAGGTGACGACGCTAAAGTGACGCGTCCTATAAAAACGGTCGACATCCGGATCAACGGGCTCGATGATTCGGTGTCGGCCGAAGAGGTGCAGTCGGCTCTGGCCTTGAGCACGGGCTGCCCCCCTGAGCACTTCAGGGTGGGCAAGGTCCACCCGGGAGCCAGAGGAGTGGGCTCGGCCTTCGCAACGTGCCCTGTCGAAGCCGCCAGGAAGCTGGCGTCCGGGGGCCGTTTAACGGTTGGATGGAGCTCTGCCTCCGTCCAATTATTGGAGCAGCGCCCCATGCGCTGCTACAAGTGTATGGGGCTCGGCCACCCGGTCGTCAGATGCCCGTCTAAAAAGGATCGCAGCGGTCTCTGCTACCGCTGCGGGACCGACGGGCACTCCGCATTTGAATGCGAGGCGGCGTACAGGTGCGCGGTCTGCGCGGACGCCGGGCTCCCGGCCAATCACCGCATGGGGGGAATGAATTGCTCCCCCCCAGCTGTAAAGGGCCGTCTTACGGCCGTTAAGCCGATAGCCGTAGCCGGGGCTTCTGGCACTACCAGGGAGGAGCCAATGGAAACTCTAAATGCCCAGTAGGCTTACTGCTAAAATCCTCCAGGCGAATATCAACCACTCCGCTGGGGCACAGGATCTACTGTGTCAGTCCATGGCGGAGTGGGAGATACACCTGGCGGTGGTGGCGGAGCCATACACGGTCCCCCATAATGCCAACTGGCTAGGGGACCTGGACGACTCCGCTGCTATAGCAGTGAGGCCTGGCGGTGAGGCTCCTCCCCTTTCTCTCAGGGAGAGAGGTGCGGGTTTCGTGGCAGCAAATTGGGGGAGAATGGTGGTCGTGTCGACCTACTTCTCCCCAAACCGCAGTCGGGCGGACTTCGAGTTCTTCCTGGCTGCGGTGGAGGGGGTGGTGAGGCGTGCGGCCCCACTCCCAGTTTTGGTGGCGGGAGACCTCAACGCCAAGTCCTCGGCGTGGGGGTCCCCCCGTACGGACGTGAGGGGGGGTATTCTGGAGTCCTGGGCGCTGGGCCTGGGGCTCCAGGTACTCAACCGTGGTACCTCTCCCACGTGCGTACGGTGGCAAGGTACGTCCATTGTGGACGTATCCTTTGCCACAGCCGCCCTTGCTGCCCAAACCCGTAGCTGGCGGGTCGAGGAAGATGTGGAGACCCTATCGGACCATCTGTATGTCCGATATGAGGTCTCCACGCTGGCCCCCAGCGCGCCACAGCGTCGGGATCCTTCGGCGGGTGCTGCCTTCCCCAGGTGGGCACTCGCCAAGCTCCGCCCTGATGTGGCGGAGGAGGCTGCGATGGTGAGGGAGTGGTCGTCTCTCCCCCCTCACCTCGCAGGTGATCCCGACGGGATGGCAGACCATTTTGCGGACGACCTGCGGGCCGTCTGCAATGCTGCCATGCCGCTGTGGCGCCCTCCTCCCAAATGGAAGAAGGTTTATTGGTGGGCGCAGGAGATAGCTCTCCTGCGCACCACGTGCTTGGCGGCCAGACGCGCCCTGCTTCGTTGCCGGAGGAGGCGTTCCAGGAGGACGCCTGACGAAGAGGTCCTCCTTCGTCAGGCGTACAGGGAGGCTCACAAGGCCCTGCAGAAGGGAATCTGCAGGGCCAAAGAAGAGGCTCACGAGCGCTTCCTGGCCCTCCTGGACGCCGACCCCTGGGGCCGTCCGTATAGGGTTGTGAGGGGGAAATTCGCGTCGAGCTCCCCCTCTACAGCCAACCTTGGCCCGGAGTTGCTAGAAAAGGTCATGGGGTCCCTGTTTCCGACCCCTGGCCGATTCGAGCCCCCCCGCATGGAGCCTCCGGAACCACTTCCGGAGCTCGAGGTGGAGGGTCCTCCCGTCTCAGATGTGGAGTTTGAGGCGGTGAGGGAGCGACTCCGGGGCAAGAAGACGGCCCCGGGACCAGACGGAGTCCCGGCCAAGGCCCTAGCAATCGCGCTAGGGCCTTTAGAGGAGAGATTCCGGGCGGTCATGGACGCATGCATCGCCCGGAAAAAGTTCCCGGCGAGGTGGAAGGTGGGGCGACTCTGCCTTCTCCGCAAGGAGGGCCGCCCTGCCGACTCGCCGGCGGGGTACCGACCGGTGGTCCTGCTCGACGATTCCGGCAAAGCCATGGAAAGGATTATGGCCCGTCGGATCGTCGAGCATCTGGAAACGGAGGGGCCGAATCTGGACGAACACCAGTTCGGCTTCCGCACCGGTCGGTCCACCGTTGATGCAGTGAGCCTCCTCAAGCGGTGGACTGAGGAGGCCACCGGCAGAGGGGAGGCTGTTGTTGCGGTGTCGCTCGACATCCGCAACGCCTTCAACAGCCTCCCCCACGAATGTATCAGGGCGGCACTCCGGTTCCACCGAGTGCCGTCCTACCTCTGCGCCCTCGTCAACGACTACCTCTCCGAACGGGTAGTGCTGTACGAGGGCGCAGACGGGACAGTCATGCGCCGGCCAGTGGCGGTCGGCGTACCGCAGGGGGCCGTCCTCGGCCCCCTTCTGTGGAATATCGGTTATAATTGGGTCCTGCGAGGCAATCTCCTACCAAAAATGGAGATTGTCTGCTTTGCCGACGACACTCTTGTCGCGGCAAGAGCAAAGACGTGGGAGAAGGCAGAACGGCTTGCGTCGGTCGGCACCTCGTTGGTCGTCCGGCGCATCCGTCTGCTGGGATTGGAGGTGGCCCTAGACAAAACTAGGGCCATGGGTTTCCATCCCCCACGCCGCAGGATCCCGCCGGGGCTCCGCGTCCGAGTGGAGGGGGTCCGGATTCCGGTCGAGATGCATTTCAAGTATCTCGGCCTAACGCTGGACCCCCGCTGGAACTTTGAGGAGCATTTTAAGCTCCTCGTTCCACGGCTTATTAAGACCGCAGCCGCACTCGGACGGCTCCTCCCTAATCAGGGAGGACCCAATTCGGCGTGCCGTCGGCTTTACCATGGCGTGGTAAGGTCGATGGCACTCTACGGAGCCCCGGTCTGGGCGGAGTGCCTCACTCCCCGCACCCGGGCCCTCTTACGGAGGCCACAGAGGGTCATGGCGACCCGGGCCGTGCGGGCTTATCGCACGGTCAGCCACGGGGCTGCCTGCGTGCTAGCGGGCACGCTTCCGTGGGATGTCGATGCCCTGGTTCTGTCCCAGGTGCATCGGCATCGGGTCGCCGCTAGGGCCCTCGGAGAAAGACCCGTTGCCGAGGACGTGCAACGGGTCCGTGTAGAGGCCCATGAGAGGGCCATCGATGATTGGAGTGAGGCACTAATCAACCCCACCGCCGGTCACCGGACGATCATTGCGATCCGTCCGGTATTGAAGGACTGGGTGAGGCGCCAAAAAGGCTGCCTCACCTTCCACATGGTGCAGATGATGACCGGACACGGGTGCTTCGGTCATTATCTGCACCGCATAAAAAGGGAGGAGTCGCCGCGGTGCCACCACTGCGGCGACCCCGACGATACGGCCGAGCACACGCTCCAGGTGTGCCCGGCCTGGAGTCCCCAGCGTCACGAGTTAGAAGTGGCGCTGGGTGGAGTGGACGTCACACTGCCAAACATGGTCGAAGCCATGCTTGGCAGTGTGGCTACCTGGAAAGCAGTTGCCGCCTTCTGCGGATATGTAATGTCGCAGAAGGAGGCAGCTGAGAGGGAGCGAGAGGAAGCGGCCGGTCTCGCTTCCCTCAGACGTAGGCGGCGGGGCAGGAGAAGGCGGGCATACCAAGCCCGTCTTTGAATGTCCCAGGGGACCTGCGCACATAGCTGGCCAGCTATGTGTGCCTGCACTAGGTCCCACCGTCTGGGGATTGCCTGGGTGTCTCCGGGCAATCCTCCGTTGGCGTTAGCCTAGCCAGTCGGCTAGGCTGCCCTGGAGTGGATCGGAGTTTGGTGCCTCGGCAGAACCCGGTTCACTCCGTTCACAGGGCAAGGAGGCACCGGGGAGTTTTAGTGGGTATTCCCAGTGCCGCTATGATCAGGTGCTGGGCGACCCCCACATATCCCTACCGCCTAGCCAGCGGTGGGGAATCTGTAAGCGGATTACTCCTCGTCAAAAAAAAAAAAAAAAAAAAAAAAAAAAAAAAAAAAAAAAAAAAAAGGTTAGGTTAGGTTAGGTTAGGTTAGGTTAGGTTAGGTTAGGTTAGGTTAGGTTAGGTTAGGTTTCCGTGTGCGGTTCCAGATCCGCCATCGGACGCGTCCCCAGGTTGCGGATAGGGGAACGCCCCCCAGATATGGGGGGTACCGGTTTCGGCCGGCGTGGACAAAAACTGGCATGTGGCTGCCTGCTCTTTTTAAGGGCGGGCATTGCACGGTCACATGAACCCGTAGCCTCACTCTGTGGGGTCGGGGGTCCGACGCACTGAGCGTTGGACCGCGAGGAAGAAAACCTCTCTAAAAAATTACCCTCTGAGGGTGAAGCCAGGGCTTCTCGGTGAAGAAGCCTACGGCTGTCACAGCTGGCGGTCCGGCTCGTCCGGAGATTGTGGTGGCGCGCTCACAGCGCTTTTTGGAGGGGCCCAGAGATGGGCCAGCGGAGCTTCGGCTCGTGGGTGCGGACCTTGTAGGTCCGCGGGCGCGGCGTGTGGCTTAGGTCACCGTCGGGCAAACCGTAACCCCGCACTCGCGGGACCGGGGGTCTGGCGCACTGAGCGTCGGGCCGCGTGGAAGAAAACCACTATAAAAAATTACCCTGAAGCCCAAGGTCAGCGTGCCGATGGGCTGCATGGCTGGGGGGGACCCGGTCCCAAGCGCTCCTGCGGCCTGTTGGGAAAGGGCCGCAGGTACGCCTTCCCAAATAACCATGGAAAATGTCAGAAAAGGATAAGAGTTTGTCGAGCGATCCCGCTAACGCCGGGCGCTCAGGGGTAGCTCGGCCCCTGGGTGTGAAATTGACTACGAGCGGCGAATGCGACCCGCCTAGCCAGCGGCGTCGACCGGTGTCCGGGCCGGTCGATGTGAAATGGACTACCGGCGAAGAAGAGGTGATGCAACCGGTCGTGCTGCTCGACCGGTTGTCTGACGTGGAAGCACGGAGCAGTATGGCCTCGCCAGGGCCGAGTGACGTGGAGGGCGTGAACTCCGACATGTCGGCGTCGAGCTTTCGCTCCGCCACAGCAGTCCCCGCCCGCCGTAGAAAAAGGAAGGAGGGTACATCGCCGTCTGATTCGGACTCTCAGTCCGCGGTCAGACCATTAAAGAAGCGTTCCGCCAAGGCGGGACGTGGGCGCGGACAGGTGCCCAACGAAGATAAGCTCACCGGCGGCGCAAAGGCGAAAGCTGAGCGCAGGGAGGAGCTGCGGCTGCTGGCCGAAGAGGAACTCGCCGACTCTATGTTGCGTCGGCGAGCACAGCAGTTTTCCCTGCCGCCGTCGCAGGAGCCGACGCCTTTGGCCTTGCCGTCGGAGGTGTTGAGAGAGCGGGCCAGGGAGGACCTGCAGAATATCGCCCGGGTTGCCAAATCTTCTGGCAACCTGAAAGGTACTTTTGTGGGCTCCCTGAACCGCTCAGTCGACTCCCTCACGGAGATTCTTAACGAATTTTCACGCCGTACATTAGCCGAAGAGACGGCGGCGCTCCGGGCGGACAACGCTCGCTTGAGGAAGAGAATAGAGGCCCTGGAGGCGAAGGAGGCGTCCGCAGGCACGCCGACCACAGCTCCGGCGGCCAACGCTTCGGCTTCGGTCGAGGAGATGGTGCGCAAGGCGCTAGAGGCCTTTGCGTTTCGGATAGACGCCCGATTCGCCGGTCTCGAGGACCGTCTCCTCCCGGAGAAAAGGGTGAGGCCTCCGCTTGCAGCGGACAGGAGGAAGGCACCGGAGCCGCCGTCGGCGCCAGCGGTGGTAACTGCCGCGGCACAGACCGCCTCCCGGCCGAAGGCCAAGAAGAAAAAGGAAAAGAAGAAGGCTGCAGCCCCAAAGGCGGCGCCTGCCCCAGCTCCCACGGAGGAACCTTGGTCCCTGGTAGTAGGGCGGAAGGCAAAGGCGAAGGCCAAGAAGGCGACCGTCGCCCCAAAGCCTGCGGCCAAGGCCAGCAAACCTGCTGCCAAGGCCAAAGTCAGCGAGGACGCCAGGAGGAAGCTCCGCCCTCCGCGCTCTGCGGCCGTGGTCCTCACCCTGGGGCCCGAGGCCAGCAAAAAGGGCGCCAACTATGAGAGCTTGATAAAGGAAGCCAGGAGGAGGCTTGACCTCCCCAGCATCGGCATCGGCTTCCTTACAGTGAGGCCCTCAAAGGCGGGCGCCCGGGTTCTCGAGGTCCCGGGCAAGGATAGCGGCGATGCGGCCGACAAGCTCGCCAAAAAACTCCAAGAGTTTTTCGAGCCGGACGTCGTAAAGGTGACGAGACCCCAGAGGTGCGCCGAACTGCGCATCTCTGGGCTTGACGACTCCGTATCGGCGGAGGAGGTCGCGGAGGCCGTGTCTCGCGTGGGTGGTTGCCCCCGAGACCACATAAAAACTGGGGAGGTACGCGCCGGCCCACTGGGGATGGGTTCGGTGTGGGTCTCGTGTCCGGTTGAAAGCGCGAAGAAAGTCGCCGACGGCAGGCGACTTTTAGTGGGCTGGGTGTCGGCACAAGTTAGAGTGCTGCCCCAGCGCCAACTTCGTTGCTTCCGGTGTCTTCAGACCGGACACGTGGCCCCCAAGTGCCAAGCGGAGGAGGACCGCAGCGGTGCGTGCTTCCGCTGCGGAAAGGAAGGCCACAAGTCCTTCCAATGCCCGAACCCCCCTCACTGCGGCCCTTGCGCTGCAGCCAAAAAAAGGGCGGATCATCCCGTTGGCAGTCGGGGCTGCAAGGCCCCCAAGGCCAACAAGAGCAAGGAAAAGGCCAAGGCTGGCGGTACATCCGCCGCCGCGGATAACGCTTCACGCGAGGAGGAGATGGAAACGGCTCCGTAATGGACAACGTCCCTTACGTCCGTCTTCTCCAAGCGAACATCAACCACTGCGCCGGGGCTCAGGATCTCCTCCTTCAGTCCATGGCGCAGTGGTCGATTGACGTTGCGGTGGCGGCGGAGCCGTACTATGTACCGCCCCGCCCCAACTGGGCATCGGATTTGTCATCCACGGTCGCGATCGTGGGTGCCGCCGCCTCTGCCCCTCTCCGTGTGGCCGAGAAGGGCCAAGGATTTGTTGCCGTTGAGTGGGGCGCGGTTTTGCTCGTCGGAGTTTACTTCTCCCCCAACCGCCCCCTCGCTGAGTTCGAGGTTTTTCTCGGCAGCTTGGAGAGGATAATCCTGCGTTCGCGACTCCCAGTCATGGTTCTGGGGGATCTCAACGCAAAGTCCACGGCGTGGGGCTGTCCCGTTTCGGGCGCACGAGGCGACGCCGTCGTGGATTTCCTAGCCTCGGCAGGGCTAGTGCTCCTCAATCGCGGCACGGTTAATACCTGCGTTCGGCATAACGGTGGCTCGATAGTGGACATATCGTTCGCTAGTCGGGCCATCGCCGATCGTGTCCGCGATTGGGGCGTGCTGGAGGGCGTTGAGACCCTTTCGGACCATAGATACGTCCGGATGAAGATAGTTGGCTCCCCGCGTACGGACAACGTGTCCCTGCGGCATCGGGGTGGACAGTCCAAGCGATTTCCCCGCTGGGCTCTGACGAAACTCGACAAGGACCTCCTCATCGAGGCGGCGATTGTCCAAGACTGGGTCTCGCGAGAGCCCAGCGAGGACTTGCCGGTCGAGGAGCAGGCACTCGGCGTGCGCGTCGCCATGACCGCTGTGTGCGATGCCGCCATGCCGCGTGCCGGGCCACGTCCGCACCGAAGGCAGGTGCACTGGTGGTGCGAAGAAGTGGCAGATCTTCGTGCCGCGTGCGTAGCTGCCCGTCGCAGGTACGCCAGATGTCGCAGGCGCAGGGTCAAGGACCTCGAGCTGGAGGCACGCCTCTACGACGCCTACAGAGGGGCCCGGAAAGCGCTCAACATCGCAATCCGGGAGGCGAAGGCACGGTCTCGCGAGCGAATGCTCGAGTCCCTCGACCGAGACCCGTGGGGCCGCCCTTATCGCGCAACCAGGGCCAAGCTCGGCTCGCACGGTCCACCCGTGGCCGAAACGCTGGACCCAGAGTTCCTCCGGGTTGTGCTCTCCACACTGTTCCCTGAACAGGGGGAGCACACTCCACCGCCCATGGGCGGTCGAGTGAACGCCGGAACGGAGGACGAGGACGGAGCTCCGCCTATCTCCAGCGGAGAATTCGAGGAGGCCATAGCCCGTCTTCGCGGGAAGAGTACTGCCCCCGGTCCGGACGGGATACCCGGTCGAGTCTGGGTTCTGGCGTCGGGCGAGTTGGGAGACCGCTGGCGGGCCGTCTTCAACTCTGCCCTGATTGCGGGATCTTTTCCCAGGATCTGGAAGGAGGGCAAATTGGTCCTGTTAAGGAAGGAGGGACGTCCCGCGGACTCTCCTTCTGGATACAGGCCAATTGTGCTGCTCGACGAGGTGGGCAAGCTATTCGAAAGAATAATTGCCCGCCGCATCACCGGACACTTAAACTCGGCGGGGCCAGGTCTCTCCGACAATCAGTTCGGTTTTCGCGCGGGTCGATCGACGATCGACGCCATCCTGCGCCTTAAGACCATCGCGCAGGAGACCGTAGAAAGGGGAGGAGTGGCTTTGGCTGTGTCTTTAGACATTTCCAATGCTTTTAACACCCTCCCTTTCAGCTGCATTACGGAGGGGCTCCGGTTTCACCGGTTGCCCGCGTATCTCCAGCTGATTGTCGGAGACTACCTGAGAGATCGTAAGATCCTCTGTCCTCGCCGAGACGGGACGGTCCTAGAAAGGACCATGTCCTGTGGCGTTCCACAGGGGTCGGTCCTAGGACCACTCCTGTGGAACATTGGATTTGACTGGGCGCTGCGAGGCGCCCTCCCACCGGATGTACACGTCGTCTGCTACGCTGACGACACGCTGGTCGTCGCGTGTGCAGACGACTACAAGGATGTGTCCAGCTTGGCCACGGTGAGCGTCGCTCTCGTGGCCAAGCGAATTGAGCTGTTGGGCTTGCGGGTGGCACCCGAAAAATCCGAGGCCATGCTTTTCCATGGTCCCCGGAAGGGTCCACCGCAGCAAGCGCACATTAGAGTGGGTAATGTGGACGTCGCCGTCGGAGTGCACATGCGCTACCTGGGGCTCACTTTGGACTCCAGGTGGCGATTCCATGAGCACTTCCGGCGGCTAAGCCCCGGATTGGTCAAGGCCACCTCGGCGTTGGGTAGCCTCCTCCCAAATCTGGGCGGGCCGAGTGTGGGCTGCCGCCGTCTTTTCACGGGGGTGGTGCGCTCCATGGCGCTCTACGGCGCGCCTGTGTGGGCGGACGCCCTGGATCGCCACAACGTCACGCTCCTGAGAAGACCTCAGCGAGTGATGGCGACCAGGGTGATACGCGGATACCGCACGATCTCGTGCGATGCCGCGTGCGTTATGGCGGGTACCCCTCCGTGGGACCTGGAGGCCGAGGTTCTGTCCTCGGTCTACGAAAGTCGAGCGACAGCTCGCAGTCGGGGCGTTGCTGGTCCCCTGCCGGAGGAAGTGCGCCGCACGGCGCAACGAGTTGCACTGGAGCGGTGGGCCGCGAGGCTCGCCGAACCTACCGCCGGCGCTCACACCATCCGGGCCATCAGGCCGGTCTTGGAGCAGTGGTGCCGACGCAGAAAGGGCGTAATTACGTTTAGACTTGCACAGATTCTGTCGGGGCATGGTTGCTTCGGCAGATATCTGTGCAACGTTGCAAGAAGAGAGGCGACGCCTTCTTGCCACCACTGCGGTGGCCCGGAGGATACCGCGCAGCACACGCTGGCAGAATGCCCGGCATGGGATCAGCAACGGCGCAACCTAGCGCCCGTTGTCGGAGGAGACCTGTCGCTGCCGGCCGTGGTTCTGTCCATGGTCGGCAGCAATGAGGCCTGGCAGGCCGTGATCTCCTTCAGCGAGGAAGTCCTCTCACTGAAGGAGGCGGCGGAGCGGGCGAGGGAGGATGCCGCCCTCGCTAGCGACATCCGTCGCAAACGATCCGGGAGGCGGAGGAGGCTGTACGGCCAACTCCAAGCGCCCCCGTGATCGGCCGGAGGGTGAGCGGATATGGGGATCCGTTCACCTACCAACCCGGCACCGGTGAAGGACGTGTTCGTGTTCCGGCACGTCCTCCCACACCAGGTTTCCGCGGGAAGGGGGGGGGAGCCTACCATCCCCTCTCTACCGATGAACAAAAACGGAGGCGTCCGATCGGGCGAACGCTGACGGGAGAGCAGGACGAAATGCTCGCGCTGACACCTCTCTCCCGTCCCATGTGCGTGCGTGGACAAGGAACACCGTGGGGTTTTAGCGGGTAGAAATCCCGCATATCCTGCCAGCGCCCCATTTCTGGCAGGAATCAGGATCGCTGATTTCCTCACGTTAAAAAAAAAAAAAAAAAAAAAAAAAAAAAAAAAAAAAAAAAAAGGTTAGGTTAGGTTAGGTTAGGTTAGGTTAGGTTAGGTTTCCGTGTGCGGTTCCAGATCCGCCATCGGACGCGTCCCCAGGTTGCGGATAGGGGAACGCCCCCCAGATATGGGGGGTACCGGTTTCGGCCGGCGCGGACAAAAACTGGCATGTGGCTGCCTGCTCTTTCTTAAGGGCGGGCATTGCACGGTCACATGAACCCGTAGCCTCACTTGTGGGGTCGGGGGTCCGGCGCACTGAGCGTTGGACCGCGAGGAAGAAAACCTCTCTAAAAAATTACACTCGGAGGGTGAAGCCATGGCTTCTTTCACAAGAAGCCTACGGCTGTCACCAGTGGACCCTTCGTGGTCGTGGGTTGGCCAGCTGAGCTGGCGGTCCGGCTCGCCCGGACATTGTGGTGGTGCGCTCACCAGCGCCTTTCGGAGGGGCCCAGAGATGGGCCAGCGGAGCTTCGGCTCGTGGGTGCGGACCTTGTAGGTCCGCGGGCGCGGCGTGTGGCTTTGGCCACCGTCGGGCAAACCGTAACCCCGCTCTCGCGGGGCCGGGGGTCTGGCGCACTGAGCGTCGGGCCGCGTGGAAGAAAACCACTATAAAAAATTACCCTGAAGCCTAAGGTATAGCGTGCCGAGGGGCTGCATGGCTGGGGGGGACCCGGTCCCAAGCGCTCCTGCGGCCTGTTGGGAAAGGGCCGCAGGTACGCTTCCCAAACGATGATGGAAATGTCTTTTATGGAACAGAGTTTGTCGAGTGATCCCGCTGACGCCGGGCGCTCGGGGGTAGCTCGGCCCCTGGGTGTTAAATTGGTAACGAGCGGCAAATGCGACCCGCCTTGCCAGCGGCGTCGATCGGTGTCCGGGCCGGTCGATGAGAAGTTGGTTACCGGAACCTGCGAATGTGGTGCAGCTAGTCACCCCTGCGTCTGGTGCGAGGCCAGACAGCAGGAGCTAGTGGGCCCACGAGTGCGCACACGTGCGCAGATGAAGATTGCGGAGAGCAACAGGGCTGATAGCCCTCTTGTTGTTCTCCACCGAATGGCGACGCCCGTGCCGTCGCCGCGAGATGGCAGCCCAGCAAGTGACGGGGCCGATGTTTGCCCCAGCTTGCAAGGGCTGGCGAGGGTCCGAGAGGAACTCAACCTTTCGGAGCCTTCGTCTTCTGATAGGGATACAGTGGTGTCCCTATCCGAGTCGGAGACGAGTGACCAGTCGGTTCACCGTCTAAAACGGAAAAGGGGCAAAGGCCCTCTGGTCCTTTCCCCGGAGTCCTCTGGAGAGGAGCTTCCCACCCACAAAAAGCGTGGCCGCGGTCGCCCTCCCACCACCGGGGAGTACGTCGGCCTCGCTCAGGCGAAGGCCGAAGTGGCCCGGGCGGAAAAAGAGGAGCTCAAGCTGCAGGCCGAGCGGGAGATACTCGCCTCGATGGCTGAGGCTCGAGTGACCCGTTCCCGTCTCTCGGAGATGGAGTGTGAGGACGACGCCGTCGAGTCGTCCTCGCTCGTCTTCGAAAGGCTTATGACGAGAGTGGAGGCCATCCGTAAGGTGGCCGATGTGTCCCGGAACCTTAAGGGCACTTGCGTTAAGGCTCTCCGGGACAACATCGAGGCGGTGGTGGCAGACGCCAAGCGTCTGGCCTCCCTCTCATCGAATGAGGAGACAGCTGCTCTGCGTCGCGAGCTTAAAATCGCTCGGGCGCAGAACCAGCAGCTAAAAACCGGACTTGACGAACTACGGAGGGAGTTTGCGGCTTTTAAAGCCGCCCCCTCCGCCGCCTCTGGGTCTCCAGTTACACTGGAGCATCTGGAGGCCATGGAAACGGCGATAATGGACAGGGTCCACGCTCGCCTCAGTGCGCGGCTCGAAAACCTGGAGCCGCGCCTTAACCCAGCGCCGAGGGTGAGCCCTCCATTGGCCGCTCGGAGGGTACCCCCCCCTCCGAAGCCGGCCCCCAGACGAAACACGCCCTCTCCTCCCGCCGCACCGCCCAAAGCCACCATCAGCGGACCAAAGGCGAAGGCGCCTGTGGGAAGGGCACCTCCACCTCCGAATAAGAAGGCTCGGAGAAGGAGAGCGACCAGAGGCCGCAAGGAGCAGGAGAAGTCAGCGCCGCGCCCACTCCCACCTGCCCCCACCTCTATGGACAAACCATGGAGTCTGGTGGCTAGAGGTGGGAAGCACAAGGAGCGCCCTCCTGCTCCTCAAAAGAAGAGCCGGGCACCACAGCCTGCCCCTCGGAAGGCCAAGCCCTTCAAGACCGCGGCCGTCGTCGTCACCCTGCAGCCAGGAGCTGCCGAGAGGGGGGTGACGTACAAGCTGGTCACGGAAGAGGCCAAGAAGAGGGTGGACATCGCGGCGATGGGCATCGAGTATGTTCGCTGCCGTCGTGCGGTGACGGGGGCTGTCATCATGGAAGTCTCCGGCGCCGACAACAACGATAAGGCGGACAAACTCGCTGCCAAACTAAGGGACGTGCTGAGTGCGGAGTCGGTGCGTATCTCGCGGCCTTTCAAGGCTACCGAGATACTGGTGTCCGGCCTCGACGACTCCGTCACTCCAGATGAGGTGGCGGAAGCCATCGCTAGGCTTGGCGACTGTCACAGGGATGCAGTGAAGGTGGGAACCATCCGTAACTCTTACTACGGAATGGGTTCGGTTTGGGCGAGCTGCCCTGTGACAGCCGCCAAGAAAGTCGCGGAAGGCAGATTGCTGGTCGGGTGGACGGCAGCACGGGTGAAGGTGCTGCAGCCCCGCGAGCTGCGCTGTTTCCGGTGCCTGAACACAGGTCACGTCAGGGGGCAGTGCACGGCGGCCGTCGACCGGAGCCAGCAATGTTTTAAATGTGGAGACAACGGTCATCGCGCATCGGAGTGCCGGGCGGAAGCTCGCTGCCCTCTGTGCGCTGATGCTAATAAAAAAGCAAGCCATCGCCTGGGGAGCAAGCAATGTTCGGCCCCCAAGCCCAGGATGAAAAGACGAAGGCCTGTGGGTCCTGCGGCTTCGGCCCAGGACTCCACGACCTGCCCACCGGACGGGACTACGGAGACACTCATGGACATACAATCAGTATGTCCATGAGATGTCTTCAAACAAATGTGAACCACTGCGCCAGTGCCCAGGACCTTCTAGTCCAGACACTCGCGCAGTGGAGGATACAGGTGGCGATCGTCGCGGAGCCGTATCTCGTTGTCCCCCGGGACAACTGGGTCGGCGACCGCGATGGCCTCGTCGCCATTATATTGGCCACAGGAGAGGGAGCCCCCGCCGTCGATCGATCGTTCAGAGGTCGTGGGTTCGTCGCCGTTTTATGCGGCGACATTGTGTATGTAGGTGTCTATTTCTCGCCAAATCGTCCGCTCTCGGAGTTTGAGCGCTTTTTGGCGGAAATGGACATCCTGCTGGGACGGTGTCGCCCGCATCAGGTGCTCCTCGCCGGAGACCTGAATGCGAAGTCGACGGTGTGGGGCTCAGCTCTTACTGACGCGAGGGGCGCGGCTGTGGAGGAGTGGCTCTCCAGCAACAATCTGTGCGTGCTGAACAGGGGCACGACCAACACGTGCGTGCGGCAACAGGGCGGATCAGTCGTGGACGTATCGTTTGCGTCTCCCGCCCTGGCCCGCCGTGTTCGGGGCTGGGTAGTCGAGGAGGGGGTCGAGACATTGTCGGATCACCGATATATCCGGTTTTCCATCTCCCCCCACTCGGCGGACCCGAACAGCCCAAGGCGTGTTCCCTGTGAGATCGGGCCCAAATGGGCGCTTAAAATGCTGGAGAGAGATTCCCTCATAGAGGCGTCCCTCGTTGAATCTTGGAACAGGAAACCGGAGGAGACCGATGCGGACACAGAGGCGCGGTGGTTCCGTGAGGCCATGACGCACGTCTGCGACGTCGCCATGCCCCGCGCGGGCAAACCGCAGCCTCGTCGGCAGGTGTACTGGTGGTCGCCGGAGCTACAACAGCTCCGGACGACATGTGTGAAAGCACGACGCCGGTACACCCACTCCCGGCGACGCCACAAACCCGCATCGGTCGTGGCCGAACTTTTTGCCGCCTTCCAAGGGGCCAAAAAGACGTTGAGGATCGAGATCGGTGCAGCGAAGGAGCGCGCCTGGCAGGAGTTGGTGAACTCTCTCGAGCAGGACCCATGGGGCAGGCCGTATAAGCTTGTAATGAGCAAGCTTCGCCCCTGGGCCCCACCGTTATCATCGACGATGAACACGGAGACGCTCGAGAGGGTGGTGGAAAATCTGTTCCCTGCCAGGGCGGAGGGCGATGCTCCCCCGGCAACGTTGCAGATTTCGCAGGAGGATCCCCCCGAGGTGTCAGAGGGTGAACTCGATAGGGCGGTTCTTCGCCTCAGTGCGAAGAACACAGCACCCGGTCCCGATGGCATCCCGGGGAAGGCATTGGTCTTGGCCCTGACGGAGGGCGGTCTCGGAGAGAGATTCCGTGCGCTGCTCACAATCTGTGCGAAGGATGGCCACTTTCCCAAGGAGTGGAAGCTAGGCAAGCTTGTCCTCATCCGCAAGCCCGGGCGTCCGGTGGACTCACCATCGGCCTATCGCCCCATTGTCCTACTGAGTGAGGCGGGTAAGCTGTTTGAGCGGGTTATCGCTGCTCGCCTCACTCAACATCTGGAGGAGACCGGGCCGAACTTGGCTGACGTCCAGTTCGGCTTCCGGAGGGGCAGGTCCACCGTTGACGCGATTGCGCGGGTGAGGACCTTAGCGGAGGAGGAGATTGGGAAAGGCGGGGTCGTCCTGGCGGTGTCCCTCGACATCTCCAACGCGTTTAACACTCTCCCACACAGTGTTATCATGGAGGCAATGGGGTACCACGGCTTCCCGGAGTACCTCCGACGACTTGTCGGGGATTATCTCTCGGGTCGCTCGGTCGTGTACCCCACGCGCGTTGGAGATCGTCAGCGGGGTGTGTCGTGCGGTGTTCCTCAGGGGTCGGTCCTCGGGCCGCTCCTGTGGAACATTGGCTACGACTGGGTGCTGCGGGGCGCTACCCTGCGCGGGGTCGACGTCACGTGTTACGCGGACGACACCTTGGTGACCGCCCGTGGTGGCAGGTACCGTGACGCGGCCCTGTTGGCAACCGCTGGAGTCGCACAGATTGTGATGCGCATACGGCGCTTGGGTCTGACGGTGGCCCTTGAGAAGTGTGAGGCAATCTGCTTCCACGGGCCTCGCAAGGCGCCACCGCCAGATGCCAAAATCATCATTTCTGGAGTTTCCATCGGCGTCGGGTCGACGCTGAAATATCTCGGTGTCGTACTCGATAGCCGGTGGACATTTAACGAGCACTTTCGGAGCCTGGCCCCGAAACTAACAAAGACGGCTTTCGCCCTATGCGGGCTAATGCCCAACCTGGGCGGACCCAACGCTGGGTGCCGCCGCCTCTTCGCGGGCGTGGTGCGCTCGATGGCCCTGTACGGGGCGCCCATCTGGGCCGATTCCCTGTCGGCTCAGAACCGGACTGTGCTGCGGCGTCTGCAGCGGGTCATGGCGTCCAGGGTCGTCAGAGCATATCGCACCACCTCGTGGAGAGCGGTGTGCGCGATCGCCGGCACGCTTCCCTGGGAGCTGGATGCCGGGGTTCTTGCAGCGATCTACCACAGGACCGCGGATGCAAGGGCCCGTGGCGTGAGTCCACTCCCGGAGGTGGTGCTGCGTTGGAGGAGAGAGCTCCAGGAGGAGGCACTCGAGCGCTGGCGCGACGATTTGATGCAGGCGGGGTACGGTTTTCGCACCACGTCTGCGATCGCGCCAGTGTTGAACGAGTGGGTGAGCAGGCGGACCGGCTCGCTCTCCTTCCGGCTTGTGCAGGTGCTTACGGGGCATGGTTGCTTCGGACGGTACCTGTGCAACGTCGCGAGGAGGGAGCGGACCACCGTCTGCCACGAGTGCGGAGCCGCCGAAGACACGGCACAACATACCTTGGAGGTATGCCCAGGTTGGGATACGGAGAGAGCGGCTCTGACGGCAGTCGTGGGACAAGACTTGTCCTTACCGGCTGTCGTCAGAGCAATGATTGTGTCACCTGACTGCTGGGATGCAGTCAGGACATTTTGTGAGACGGCCCTGAGTGGTAAAGAGGCCGGGGAGCGGTCCCGCGAAGAGGACCCCCAGGCGGACCCACTCAGGCGCCGTAAAACCGGGAGACGGCGTCGCGCCTATGCCGCGGCGCAATAAATTGTAACCACCGGGCGTCAGGTAGGACGACTGGCGTCCGGACCACACGGATTTGACGGCGTGGCGGCCTAGAGATGCTCCCTAGACCGCCACCAATTGCAGAGCTCAAAAATGAGCATAGCGGTGTGCGGGTTCCGCAGACATGGCCTCGCTGTTTTTCGGACCCGTACATCACCGCTGATGGAGGAGCATGGGGGGGTTTTAGTGGGTATTACCGGCGCTTCTCGCCGGTCGAGTCCCACACTCCCCCTCGCCGACGCGTCCTATGTCGGCGAGGGGCGTCCGTAAACGTGATTTCCCCTCCTCAACAAAAAAAAAAAAAAAAAAGGTTAGGTTAGGTTAGGTTAGGTTAGGTTAGGTTAGGTTAGGTTAGGTTAGGTTAGGTTAGGTTAGGTTAGGTTAGGTTAGGTTGCCGCCGTCTCTTCGCGGGAGTGGTGCGCTCGATGGCCCTGTACGGGGCGCCTATCTGGGCCGATTCCCTGTCGGCTCAGAACCGGACTGTGCTGCGGCGTCTGCAGCGGGTCATGGCGTCCCGGGTCGTCAGAGCATATCGCACCACCTCGTGGAGAGCGGTGTGCGCGATCGCCGGCACGCTTCCCTGGGAGCTGGATGCCGGGGTTCTTGCAGCGATCTACCACAGGATCGCGGATGCAAGGGCCCGTGGCGTGAATCCACTCCCGGAGGAGGTGCTGCGTTGGAAGAGAGAGCTCCAGGAGGAGGCACTCGAGCGCTGGCGCGACAATTTGATGCAGGCGGGGTACGGTTTTCGCACCACGTCTGCGATCGCGCCAGTGCTGAACGAGTGGGTGAGCAGGCGGACCGGCTCGCTTTCCTTCCGGCTTGTGCAGGTGCTTACGGGGCATGGTTGCTTCGGACGGTACCTGTGCAACGTCGCGAGGAGGGAGCGGACCACCGTCTGCCACGAGTGCGGAGCCGCCGAAGACACGGCACAACACACCTTGGAGGTATGCCCAGGTTGGGATACGGAGAGAGCGGCTCTGACGGCAGTCGTGGGACAAGACTTGTCCTTACCGGCTGTCGTCAGAGCAATGATTGAGTCACCTGACTGCTGGGATGCAGTCAGGACATTTTGTGAGACGGCCCTGAGTGGTAAAGAGGCCGGGGAGCGGTCCCGCGAAGAGGACCCCCAGGCGGACCCACTCAGGCGCCGTAAAACCGGGAGACGGCGTCGCGCCTATGCCGCGGCGCAATAAATTGTAACCACCGGGCGTCAGGTAGGACGACTGGCGTCCGGACCACACGGATTTGACGGCGTGGTGGCCTAGAGATGCTCCCTAGACCGCCACCAATTGCAGAGCTCAAAAATGAGCATAGCGGTGTGCGGGTTCCGCAGACATGGCCTCGCTGTTTTTCGGACCCGTACATCACCGCTGATGGAGGAGCATGGGGGGGTTTTAGTGGGTATTACCGGCGCTCCTCGCCGGTCGAGTCCCACACTCCCCCTCGCCGACGCGTCCTATGTCGGCGAGGGGCGTCCGTAAACGTGATTTCCCCTCCTCAACAAAAAAAAAAAAAAAAAAGGTTAGGTTAGGTTCCGTGTGCGGTTCCAGATCCGCCATCGGACGCGTCCCCAGGTTGCGGATAGGGGAACGCCCCCCAGATATGGGGGGTACCGGTTTCGGCCGGCGCGGACAAAAACTGGCATGTGGCTGCCTGCTCTTTCTTAAGGGCGGGCATTGCACGGTCACATGAACCCGTAGCCCCACTTGTGGGGTCGGGGGTCCGGCGCACTGAGCGCTGGACCGCGAGGAAGAAAACCTCTCTAAAAAATTACTCTCGGAGGGTGAAGCTATGGCTTCTTTTCAAGAAGCCTACGGCTGTCACCAAGGGACCCCTCGTGGTCGTGGGTTGGCCAGCTGAGCTGGCGGTCCGGCTTGACCGGACACTGTGGTGACGCGCTCACTAGCGCTTTTTGGAGGGGCCCAGAGATGGGCCAGCGGAGCTTCGGCTCGTGGGTGCGGACCTTGTGGGTCCGCGGGCGCGGCGTGTGGCTTTGGCCGCCGTCGGGCAAACCGTAACCCCGCACTGCGGGGCCGGGGGTCTGGCGCACTGAGCGTCGGGCCGCGTGGAAGAAAACCACTATAAAAAATTACCCCGAAGCCTAAGGTCTGCGTGCCGAGGGGCTGCATGACCGGGGGGGACCCGGTCCCAAGCGCCCTGCGGTCTGTTGGGAAAGGACCGCAGGTACGCTTCCCAAACGTGTATGGAAATGTCAAATAAGGAGATGGATATGTATTGCGATCCCGCTTACGCCGGGCGCTCGGGGGTAGCTCGGCCCCTGAGTGTGAAATCAGTAACGAGCGGCAAATGTGACCCGCCTTGCCAGCGGCGTCGTCCGGTGTCCGGGTCGGTCGATGGGAAATTGATTACCGGAAACTGTGAATGTGGTGCATCTAGTCACCCCTGCGCCTGGTGCGAGGCCAGACAGCAGGAGCTAGAGGGCCCACGAGTGCGCACACGTGCGCAGATGAAGTTCGCGGAGAGCAACAGGGCTGATAGCCCTGTGGTTGTTCTCCGCCGAATGGTGACGCCCGTGCCGTCGCCGAGAGGTGGCAGCCGAGCAAGTGACGGGGCCGATGTTTGCCCCAGCTTGCAAGGGCTGGCGAAGGTCCGAGAGGAACTCAACCTTTCGGGGCCTTCGTCTTCTGATAGGGATACAGTGGTGTCCCTATCCGAATCTGAGACGAGCGACCAGTCGGTCCACCGTCGAAAACGTAAAAGGGGCAAAGGCCCTCTGGTCCTTTCCCCTGAGTCCTCTGGGGAGGAGCTTCTCACCCACCAAAAGCGTGGTCGTGGTCGCCCCCCCACCACCGGGGAGTACGTCGGCCTCGCCCAGGCGAAGGCCGAAGTGGCCCGGGCGGAAAAAGAGGAGCTCAAGTTGCAGGCCGAGCGGGAGATCCTCGCCTCGATGGCTGAGGCCAGAGAAACCCGTTCCCGTCTCTCGGAGATGGAGTTTGAGGACGACGCCGTCGAGTCGTCCTCGCTCGTCTTCGAGAGAATCATGACTAGAGTGGAGGCCATCCGCAAGGTGGCCGATGTGTCCCGGAACCTTAAAGGCACTTGCGTTAAGGCACTCCGGGACAACATTGAGGCGGTGGTGGCAGACGCCAAACGTCTGGCCTCCATTTCACCGAAAGAAGAGGCAGCTGCTCTGCGTCGCGAGCTCATAATCGCTCGGGCGCAGAACCAGCAATTAGAAACCGGAATTGACGAACTTCGGAGGGAGTTTGCGGCTTTTAAAGCCGCCCCCTCCGCCGCCTCTGGGTCTCCAGCTACACTGGAGCATCTGGAGGCCATGGAAACGGCGATAATGGACAGGGTCCACGCTCGCCTCAGTGCGCGGCTCGAAAACCTGGAGCCGCGCCTTAATCCAGCGCCGAGGGTGAGCCCTCCATTGGCCGCTCGGAGGGTACCCCCTCCGAAGCCGGCCCCCAGACGAAACACGCCCTCTCCTCCCACCGCACCGCCTAAAGCCGCCACCAGCGGGCCAAAGGCGAAGGCGCCTGTAGGAAGGGCACCTCCAACTCCGAACAAGAGTGCTCGGAGAAGGAGAGCGACCAGAGGCCGCAAGGTGCAGGAGAAGTCTGCGCCGCGCCCCCTCCCACCTGCCCCCACCTCTATGGACATACCATGGAGTCTGGTGGCTAGGGGTGGAAAGCACAAGGAGCACCCTCCTGCTCCTCAAAAGAAGAGCCGGGCACCACAGCCTGCCCCTCGGAAGGCCAAGCCCTTCAAGACCGCGGCCGTCGTCGTCACCCTGCAGCCAGGAGCTGCCGAGAGGGGGGTGACATACAAGCTGGTCACGGAAGAGGCCAAGAAGAGGGTGGACATCGCGGCGATGGGCATCGAGTATGTTCGCTGCCGTCGTGCGGTGACGGGGGCTGTCATCATGGAAGTCTCCGGCGCCGACAACAACGATAAGGCGGACAAACTCGCTGCCAAACTAAGGGACGTGCTGAGTGCGGAGTCGGTGCGAATCTCGCGGCCCTTCAAGGCCACCGAGATGCTCGTATCGGGCCTCGACGACTCCGTCACTCCAGATGAGGTGGCGGAAGCCATCGCTAGGCTTGGCGACTGTCACAGGGATGCAGTGAAGGTGGGAACCATCCGTAACTCTTATTACGGAATGGGTTCGGTTTGGGCGAGCTGCCCTGTGACAGCCGCCAAGAAAGTCGCGGAAGGCAGATTGCTGGTCGGGTGGACGGCAGCACGGGTGAAGGTGCTGCAGCCCCGCGAGTTGCGCTGTTTCCGGTGCCTGAACACAGGGCACGTCAGGGGGCAGTGCACGGCGGCCGTCGACCGGAGCCAGCAATGCTACAAATGTGGAGAAAATGGTCATCGCGCAGCGGAGTGCCGGGCTGAAGCTCGTTGCCCTCTCTGCGCCGATGCCAACAAAAAAGCAAGCCATCGCCTGGGGAGCAAGAAATGTTCGGCCCCCAAGCCCAGGATGAAAAGAGGAAGGCCTGCGGGTCCTGCGGTTTCAGCCCAGGACTCCATAACCTGCCCACCGGATGGGACTACGGAGACACTCATGGACACACAATCAGTGTGTCCATGAGATGTCTTCAAACAAATGATAAATGCTAATGCGCCGCGCCTTCGCTGCGGCGCATTAAATTGTGACCACCGGGCATCAGGTAGGACGACTGGCGCCCGGCATACACTGATTTGACGGCGTGACGGCTAGAGATGCTCCCTAGACCGCCACCAAACTGAAGAGTTCAGGAATGGACATAGCGGTGTGCGGGTTCCGCAGATAAGGCCTCGCTGTTTTTCGGACCCGTACACCACCGCTGATGGAGGAGCATGGGGGGGTTTTAGTGGGTATTACCGGCGCTTCTCGCCGGTCGAGTCCCACACTCCCCCTCGCCGACGCGTCCTATGTCGGTGAGGGGCGTCCGTAAACGTGATTTCCCCTCCTCAACAAAAAAAAAAAAAAAAAAAAAAAAAGGTTAGGTTAGGTTAGGTTAGGTTAGGTTAGGTTAGGTTAGGTTAGGTTAGGTTAGGTTAGGTTAGGTTAGGTTAGGTTAGGTTAGGTTAGGTTTCCGTGTGCGGTTCCAGATCCGCCATCGGACGCGTCCCCAGGTTGCGGATAGGGGAACGCCCCCCAGATATGGGGGGTACCGGTTTCGGCCGGCGCGGACAAAAACTGGCATGTGGCTGCCTGCTCTTTCTTAAGGGCGGGCATGGCACGGTCACATGAACCCGTAGCCTCACTTGTGGGGTCGGGGGTCCGGCGCACTGAGCGTTGGACCGCGAGGAAGAAAACCTCTCTAAAAAATTACACTCGGAGGGTGAAGCCATGGCTTCTTTCACAAGAAGCCTACGGCTGTCACCAGTGGACCCTTCGTGGTCGTGGGTTGGCCAGCTGAGCTGGCGGTCCGGCTCGCCCGGACATTGTGGTGGTGCGCTCACCAGCGCCTTTCGGAGGGGCCCAGAGATGGGCCAGCGGAGCTTCGGCTCGTGGGTGCGGACCTTGTAGGTCCGCGGGCGCGGCGTGTGGCTTTAGCCACCGTCGGGCAAACCGTAACCCCGCTCTCGCGGGGCCGGGGGTCTGGCGCACTGAGCGTCGGGCCGCGTGGAAGAAAACCACTATAAAAAATTACCCTGAAGCCTAAGGTATAGCGTGCCGAGGGGCTGCATGGCTGGGGGGGACCCGGTCCCAAGCGCTCCTGCGGCCTGTTGGGAAAGGGCCGCAGGTACGCTTCCCAAACGATGATGGAAATGTCTTTTATGGAACAGAGTTTGTCGAGTGATCCCGCTGACGCCGGGCGCTCGGGGGTAGCTCGGCCCCTGGGTGTTAAATTGGTAACGAGCGGCAAATGCGACCCGCCTTGCCAGCGGCGTCGATCGGTGTCCGGGCCGGTCGATGAGAAGTTGGTTACCGGAACCTGCGAATGTGGTGCAGCTAGTCACCCCTGCGTCTGGTGCGAGGCCAGACAGCAGGAGCTAGTGGGCCCACGAGTGCGCACACGTGCGCAGATGAAGATTGCGGAGAGCAACAGGGCTGATAGCCCTCTTGTTGTTCTCCACCGAATGGCGACGCCCGTGCCGTCGCCGCGAGATGGCAGCCCAGCAAGTGACGGGGCCGATGTTTGCCCCAGCTTGCAAGGGCTGGCGAGGGTCCGAGAGGAACTCAACCTTTCGGAGCCTTCGTCTTCTGATAGGGATACAGTGGTGTCCCTATCCGAGTCGGAGACGAGTGACCAGTCGGTTCACCGTCTAAAACGGAAAAGGGGCAAAGGCCCTCTGGTCCTTTCCCCGGAGTCCTCTGGAGAGGAGCTTCCCACCCACAAAAAGCGTGGCCGCGGTCGCCCTCCCACCACCGGGGAGTACGTCGGCCTCGCTCAGGCGAAGGCCGAAGTGGCCCGGGCGGAAAAAGAGGAGCTCAAGCTGCAGGCCGAGCGGGAGATACTCGCCTCGATGGCTGAGGCTCGAGTGACCCGTTCCCGTCTCTCGGAGATGGAGTGTGAGGACGACGCCGTCGAGTCGTCCTCGCTCGTCTTCGAAAGGCTTATGACGAGAGTGGAGGCCATCCGTAAGGTGGCCGATGTGTCCCGGAACCTTAAGGGCACTTGCGTTAAGGCTCTCCGGGACAACATCGAGGCGGTGGTGGCAGACGCCAAGCGTCTGGCCTCCCTCTCATCGAATGAGGAGACAGCTGCTCTGCGTCGCGAGCTTAAAATCGCTCGGGCGCAGAACCAGCAGCTAAAAACCGGACTTGACGAACTACGGAGGGAGTTTGCGGCTTTTAAAGCCGCCCCCTCCGCCGCCTCTGGGTCTCCAGTTACACTGGAGCATCTGGAGGCCATGGAAACGGCGATAATGGACAGGGTCCACGCTCGCCTCAGTGCGCGGCTCGAAAACCTGGAGCCGCGCCTTAACCCAGCGCCGAGGGTGAGCCCTCCATTGGCCGCTCGGAGGGTACCCCCCCCTCCGAAGCCGGCCCCCAGACGAAACACGCCCTCTCCTCCCGCCGCACCGCCCAAAGCCACCATCAGCGGACCAAAGGCGAAGGCGCCTGTGGGAAGGGCACCTCCACCTCCGAATAAGAAGGCTCGGAGAAGGAGAGCGACCAGAGGCCGCAAGGAGCAGGAGAAGTCAGCGCCGCGCCCACTCCCACCTGCCCCCACCTCTATGGACAAACCATGGAGTCTGGTGGCTAGAGGTGGGAAGCACAAGGAGCGCCCTCCTGCTCCTCAAAAGAAGAGCCGGGCACCACAGCCTGCCCCTCGGAAGGCCAAGCCCTTCAAGACCGCGGCCGTCGTCGTCACCCTGCAGCCAGGAGCTGCCGAGAGGGGGGTGACGTACAAGCTGGTCACGGAAGAGGCCAAGAAGAGGGTGGACATCGCGGCGATGGGCATCGAGTATGTTCGCTGCCGTCGTGCGGTGACGGGGGCTGTCATCATGGAAGTCTCCGGCGCCGACAACAACGATAAGGCGGACAAACTCGCTGCCAAACTAAGGGACGTGCTGAGTGCGGAGTCGGTGCGTATCTCGCGGCCTTTCAAGGCTACCGAGATACTGGTGTCCGGCCTCGACGACTCCGTCACTCCAGATGAGGTGGCGGAAGCCATCGCTAGGCTTGGCGACTGTCACAGGGATGCAGTGAAGGTGGGAACCATCCGTAACTCTTACTACGGAATGGGTTCGGTTTGGGCGAGCTGCCCTGTGACAGCCGCCAAGAAAGTCGCGGAAGGCAGATTGCTGGTCGGGTGGACGGCAGCACGGGTGAAGGTGCTGCAGCCCCGCGAGCTGCGCTGTTTCCGGTGCCTGAACACAGGTCACGTCAGGGGGCAGTGCACGGCGGCCGTCGACCGGAGCCAGCAATGTTTTAAATGTGGAGACAACGGTCATCGCGCATCGGAGTGCCGGGCGGAAGCTCGCTGCCCTCTGTGCGCTGATGCTAATAAAAAAGCAAGCCATCGCCTGGGGAGCAAGCAATGTTCGGCCCCCAAGCCCAGGATGAAAAGACGAAGGCCTGTGGGTCCTGCGGCTTCGGCCCAGGACTCCACGACCTGCCCACCGGACGGGACTACGGAGACACTCATGGACATACAATCAGTATGTCCATGAGATGTCTTCAAACAAATGTGAACCACTGCGCCAGTGCCCAGGACCTTCTAGTCCAGACACTCGCGCAGTGGAGGATACAGGTGGCGATCGTCGCGGAGCCGTATCTCGTTGTCCCCCGGGACAACTGGGTCGGCGACCGCGATGGCCTCGTCGCCATTATATTGGCCACAGGAGAGGGAGCCCCCGCCGTCGATCGATCGTTCAGAGGTCGTGGGTTCGTCGCCGTTTTATGCGGCGACATTGTGTATGTAGGTGTCTATTTCTCGCCAAATCGTCCGCTCTCGGAGTTTGAGCGCTTTTTGGCGGAAATGGACATCCTGCTGGGACGGTGTCGCCCGCATCAGGTGCTCCTCGCCGGAGACCTGAATGCGAAGTCGACGGTGTGGGGCTCAGCTCTTACTGACGCGAGGGGCGCGGCTGTGGAGGAGTGGCTCTCCAGCAACAATCTGTGCGTGCTGAACAGGGGCACGACCAACACGTGCGTGCGGCAACAGGGCGGATCAGTCGTGGACGTATCGTTTGCGTCTCCCGCCCTGGCCCGCCGTGTTCGGGGCTGGGTAGTCGAGGAGGGGGTCGAGACATTGTCGGATCACCGATATATCCGGTTTTCCATCTCCCCCCACTCGGCGGACCCGAACAGCCCAAGGCGTGTTCCCTGTGAGATCGGGCCCAAATGGGCGCTTAAAATGCTGGAGAGAGATTCCCTCATAGAGGCGTCCCTCGTTGAATCTTGGAACAGGAAACCGGAGGAGACCGATGCGGACACAGAGGCGCGGTGGTTCCGTGAGGCCATGACGCACGTCTGCGACGTCGCCATGCCCCGCGCGGGCAAACCGCAGCCTCGTCGGCAGGTGTACTGGTGGTCGCCGGAGCTACAACAGCTCCGGACGACATGTGTGAAAGCACGACGCCGGTACACCCACTCCCGGCGACGCCACAAACCCGCATCGGTCGTGGCCGAACTTTTTGCCGCCTTCCAAGGGGCCAAAAAGACGTTGAGGATCGAGATCGGTGCAGCGAAGGAGCGCGCCTGGCAGGAGTTGGTGAACTCTCTCGAGCAGGACCCATGGGGCAGGCCGTATAAGCTTGTAATGAGCAAGCTTCGCCCCTGGGCCCCACCGTTATCATCGACGATGAACACGGAGACGCTCGAGAGGGTGGTGGAAAATCTGTTCCCTGCCAGGGCGGAGGGCGATGCTCCCCCGGCAACGTTGCAGATTTCGCAGGAGGATCCCCCCGAGGTGTCAGAGGGTGAACTCGATAGGGCGGTTCTTCGCCTCAGTGCGAAGAACACAGCACCCGGTCCCGATGGCATCCCGGGGAAGGCATTGGTCTTGGCCCTGACGGAGGGCGGTCTCGGAGAGAGATTCCGTGCGCTGCTCACAATCTGTGCGAAGGATGGCCACTTTCCCAAGGAGTGGAAGCTAGGCAAGCTTGTCCTCATCCGCAAGCCCGGGCGTCCGGTGGACTCACCATCGGCCTATCGCCCCATTGTCCTACTGAGTGAGGCGGGTAAGCTGTTTGAGCGGGTTATCGCTGCTCGCCTCACTCAACATCTGGAGGAGACCGGGCCGAACTTGGCTGACGTCCAGTTCGGCTTCCGGAGGGGCAGGTCCACCGTTGACGCGATTGCGCGGGTGAGGACCTTAGCGGAGGAGGAGATTGGGAAAGGCGGGGTCGTCCTGGCGGTGTCCCTCGACATCTCCAACGCGTTTAACACTCTCCCACACAGTGTTATCATGGAGGCAATGGGGTACCACGGCTTCCCGGAGTACCTCCGACGACTTGTCGGGGATTATCTCTCGGGTCGCTCGGTCGTGTACCCCACGCGCGTTGGAGATCGTCAGCGGGGTGTGTCGTGCGGTGTTCCTCAGGGGTCGGTCCTCGGGCCGCTCCTGTGGAACATTGGCTACGACTGGGTGCTGCGGGGCGCTACCCTGCGCGGGGTCGACGTCACGTGTTACGCGGACGACACCTTGGTGACCGCCCGTGGTGGCAGGTACCGTGACGCGGCCCTGTTGGCAACCGCTGGAGTCGCACAGATTGTGATGCGCATACGGCGCTTGGGTCTGACGGTGGCCCTTGAGAAGTGTGAGGCAATCTGCTTCCACGGGCCTCGCAAGGCGCCACCGCCAGATGCCAAAATCATCATTTCTGGAGTTTCCATCGGCGTCGGGTCGACGCTGAAATATCTCGGTGTCGTACTCGATAGCCGGTGGACATTTAACGAGCACTTTCGGAGCCTGGCCCCGAAACTAACAAAGACGGCTTTCGCCCTATGCGGGCTAATGCCCAACCTGGGCGGACCCAACGCTGGGTGCCGCCGCCTCTTCGCGGGCGTGGTGCGCTCGATGGCCCTGTACGGGGCGCCCATCTGGGCCGATTCCCTGTCGGCTCAGAACCGGACTGTGCTGCGGCGTCTGCAGCGGGTCATGGCGTCCAGGGTCGTCAGAGCATATCGCACCACCTCGTGGAGAGCGGTGTGCGCGATCGCCGGCACGCTTCCCTGGGAGCTGGATGCCGGGGTTCTTGCAGCGATCTACCACAGGACCGCGGATGCAAGGGCCCGTGGCGTGAGTCCACTCCCGGAGGTGGTGCTGCGTTGGAGGAGAGAGCTCCAGGAGGAGGCACTCGAGCGCTGGCGCGACGATTTGATGCAGGCGGGGTACGGTTTTCGCACCACGTCTGCGATCGCGCCAGTGTTGAACGAGTGGGTGAGCAGGCGGACCGGCTCGCTCTCCTTCCGGCTTGTGCAGGTGCTTACGGGGCATGGTTGCTTCGGACGGTACCTGTGCAACGTCGCGAGGAGGGAGCGGACCACCGTCTGCCACGAGTGCGGAGCCGCCGAAGACACGGCACAACATACCTTGGAGGTATGCCCAGGTTGGGATACGGAGAGAGCGGCTCTGACGGCAGTCGTGGGACAAGACTTGTCCTTACCGGCTGTCGTCAGAGCAATGATTGTGTCACCTGACTGCTGGGATGCAGTCAGGACATTTTGTGAGACGGCCCTGAGTGGTAAAGAGGCCGGGGAGCGGTCCCGCGAAGAGGACCCCCAGGCGGACCCACTCAGGCGCCGTAAAACCGGGAGACGGCGTCGCGCCTATGCCGCGGCGCAATAAATTGTAACCACCGGGCGTCAGGTAGGACGACTGGCGTCCGGACCACACGGATTTGACGGCGTGGCGGCCTAGAGATGCTCCCTAGACCGCCACCAATTGCAGAGCTCAAAAATGAGCATAGCGGTGTGCGGGTTCCGCAGACATGGCCTCGCTGTTTTTCGGACCCGTACATCACCGCTGATGGAGGAGCATGGGGGGGTTTTAGTGGGTATTACCGGCGCTTCTCGCCGGTCGAGTCCCACACTCCCCCTCGCCGACGCGTCCTATGTCGGCGAGGGGCGTCCGTAAACGTGATTTCCCCTCCTCAACAAAAAAAAAAAAAAAAAAAAAAGGTTAGGTTAGGTTAGGTTAGGTTAGGTTAGGTTAGGTTAGGTTAGGTTAGGTTAGGTTAGGTTAGGTTAGGTTAGGTTAGGTTAGGTTAGGTTAGGTTAGGTTAGGTTAGGTTAGGTTAGGTTAGGTTAGGTTAGGTTAGGTTAGGTTAGGTTAGGTTAGGTTAGGTTAGGTTAGGTTAGGTTAGGTTAGGTTAGGTTAGGTTAGGTTAGGTTAGGTTAGGTTAGGTTAGGTTAGGTTAGGTTAGGTTAGGTTAGGTTAGGTTAGGTTAGGTTAGGTTAGGTTAGGTTAGGTTAGGTTAGGTTAGGTTAGGTTAGGTTAGGTTAGGTTAGGTTAGGTTAGGTTAGGTTAGGTTAGGTTAGGTTAGGTTAGGTTAGGTTAGGTTAGGTTAGGTTAGGTTAGGTTAGGTTAGGTTAGGTTAGGTTAGGTTAGGTTAGGTTAGGTTAGGTTAGGTTAGGTTAGGTTAGGTTAGGTTAGGTTAGGTTAGGTTAGGTTAGGTTAGGTTAGGTTAGGTTAGGTTAGGTTAGGTTAGGTTAGGTTAGGTTAGGTTAGGTTAGGTTAGGTTAGGTTAGGTTAGGTTAGGTTAGGTTAGGTTAGGTTAGGTTAGGTTAGGTTAGGTTAGGTTAGGTTAGGTTAGGTTAGGTTAGGTTAGGTTAGGTTAGGTTAGGTTAGGTTAGGTTAGGTTAGGTTAGGTTAGGTTAGGTTAGGTTAGGTTAGGTTAGGTTAGGTTAGGTTAGGTTAGGTTAGGTTAGGTTAGGTTAGGTTAGGTTAGGTTAGGTTAGGTTAGGTTAGGTTAGGTTAGGTTAGGTTAGGTTAGGTTAGGTTAGGTTAGGTTAGGTTAGGTTAGGTTAGGTTAGGTTAGGTTAGGTTAGGTTAGGTTAGGTTAGGTTAGGTTAGGTTAGGTTAGGTTAGGTTAGGTTAGGTTAGGTTAGGTTAGGTTAGGTTAGGTTAGGTTAGGTTAGGTTAGGTTAGGTTAGGTTAGGTTAGGTTAGGTTAGGTTAGGTTAGGTTAGGTTAGGTTAGGTTAGGTTAGGTTAGGTTAGGTTAGGTTAGGTTAGGTTAGGTTAGGTTAGGTTAGGTTAGGTTAGGTTAGGTTAGGTTAGGTTAGGTTAGGTTAGGTTAGGTTAGGTTAGGTTAGGTTAGGTTAGGTTAGGTTAGGTTAGGTTAGGTTAGGTTAGGTTAGGTTAGGTTAGGTTAGGTTAGGTTAGGTTAGGTTAGGTTAGGTTAGGTTAGGTTAGGTTAGGTTAGGTTAGGTTAGGTTAGGTTAGGTTAGGTTAGGTTAGGTTAGGTTAGGTTAGGTTAGGTTAGGTTAGGTTAGGTTAGGTTAGGTTAGGTTAGGTTAGGTTAGGTTAGGTTAGGTTAGGTTAGGTTAGGTTAGGTTAGGTTAGGTTAGGTTAGGTTAGGTTAGGTTAGGTTAGGTTAGGTTAGGTTAGGTTAGGTTAGGTTAGGTTAGGTTAGGTTAGGTTAGGTTAGGTTAGGTTAGGTTAGGTTAGGTTAGGTTAGGTTAGGTTAGGTTAGGTTAGGTTAGGTTAGGTTAGGTTAGGTTAGGTTAGGTTAGGTTAGGTTAGGTTAGGTTAGGTTAGGTTAGGTTAGGTTAGGTTAGGTTAGGTTAGGTTAGGTTAGGTTCCCCCCCTATGTACGCCATAACCTTGTCGAGGTGGGGGGGCTTACCCTTGGCGAGCCGCCTCGGGGACCAAGAAGGCGTACGAGCGTTCTGAGCGGGCTACCAAGAGCGTCCCGCAGGAGCGCTCAACCGAAGTTCCAAGCGGGCTGCCAAGCGGTGGCCTGTAGGAGCGACGGCATGTTATTGTTTATCCGAATGATGTTCAATCTCTGTTATTGTAATAACAGAGGGCGAACGCTCAAAATAACTTTGAGTTATCGGAAACCACCCACGCCTCTTAGGCGAGACTGAGCGTTCCAAACGGGCTCCCGAGCGGGGGCCTGTAGCAGAGCGCTGTTGGTGTTGTGAGCGTTACAAAGCGGGCTTCCGAGCGGAGGCCTGCAGCGAACGCTCACGAGAGGGAAACCCTCGTCGGGCTACCTCTCACCGTGGAGTTTTCCGCACTCTTTGAGTGCGGACTTTTGGTGAGGCTGTCTAGGGAAGGCGAGCCTGTAGGCCCGTCTTCTGTAGATGGTCTAGGGGGACCTTGCGCACATGGTCGGCTAGCTGTGTGTGCCTGCACAAGGTCCCTCCGTATGGAGATTGTACTAGTGTCTCGGGACAATCTTCACGTTGGAGTTAGCCTGGTCAGCAATGGCCGGGCTGCCCTGGGAGTGGACCGGTGTAAGATGCCCCCGCAGAGCCCGGTTCATCCCTATCGTGGGCAAGGAGGCACCGGGGAGTTTTAGTGGCGTATTCCCAGTGCCACTATGATCAGGTGCTGGGCGACCCCCACATATCCTTACCGTCTAGCCAGCGGTAGGGAATCTGTAAGCGGATTACTCCTCGTTAAAAAAAAAAAAAAAAAAGGTTAGGTTAGGTTAGGTTAGGTTAGGTTAGGTTAGGTTAGGTTAGGTTAGGTTAGGTTAGGTTAGGTTAGGTTAGGTTAGGTTAGGTTAGGTTAGGTTAGGTTAGGTTAGGTTAGGTTAGGTTAGGTTAGGTTAGGTTAGGTTAGGTTAGGTTAGGTTAGGTTAGGTTAGGTTAGGTTAGGTTAGGTTAGGTTAGGTTAGGTTAGGTTAGGTTAGGTTAGGTTAGGTTAGGTTAGGTTAGGTTAGGTTAGGTTAGGTTAGGTTAGGTTAGGTTAGGTTAGGTTAGGTTAGGTTAGGTTAGGTTAGGTTAGGTTAGGTTAGGTTAGGTTAGGTTAGGTTAGGTTAGGTTAGGTTAGGTTAGGTTAGGTTAGGTTAGGTTAGGTTAGGTTAGGTTAGGTTAGGTTAGGTTAGGTTAGGTTAGGTTAGGTTAGGTTAGGTTAGGTTAGGTTAGGTTAGGTTAGGTTAGGTTAGGTTAGGTTAGGTTAGGTTAGGTTAGGTTAGGTTAGGTTAGGTTAGGTTAGGTTAGGTTAGGTTAGGTTAGGTTAGGTTAGGTTAGGTTAGGTTAGGTTAGGTTAGGTTAGGTTAGGTTAGGTTAGGTTAGGTTAGGTTAGGTTAGGTTAGGTTAGGTTAGGTTAGGTTAGGTTAGGTTAGGTTAGGTTAGGTTAGGTTAGGTTAGGTTAGGTTAGGTTAGGTTAGGTTAGGTTAGGTTAGGTTAGGTTAGGTTAGGTTAGGTTAGGTTAGGTTAGGTTAGGTTAGGTTAGGTTAGGTTAGGTTAGGTTAGGTTAGGTTAGGTTAGGTTAGGTTAGGTTAGGTTAGGTTAGGTTAGGTTAGGTTAGGTTAGGTTAGGTTAGGTTAGGTTAGGTTAGGTTAGGTTAGGTTAGGTTAGGTTAGGTTAGGTTAGGTTAGGTTAGGTTAGGTTAGGTTAGGTTAGGTTAGGTTAGGTTAGGTTAGGTTAGGTTAGGTTAGGTTAGGTTAGGTTAGGTTAGGTTAGGTTAGGTTAGGTTAGGTTAGGTTAGGTTAGGTTAGGTTAGGTTAGGTTAGGTTAGGTTAGGTTAGGTTAGGTTAGGTTAGGTTAGGTTAGGTTAGGTTAGGTTAGGTTAGGTTAGGTTAGGTTAGGTTAGGTTAGGTTAGGTTAGGTTAGGTTAGGTTAGGTTAGGTTAGGTTAGGTTAGGTTAGGTTAGGTTAGGTTAGGTTAGGTTAGGTTAGGTTAGGTTAGGTTAGGTTAGGTTAGGTTAGGTTAGGTTAGGTTAGGTTAGGTTAGGTTAGGTTAGGTTAGGTTAGGTTAGGTTAGGTTAGGTTAGGTTAGGTTAGGTTAGGTTAGGTTAGGTTAGGTTAGGTTAGGTTAGGTTAGGTTAGGTTAGGTTAGGTTAGGTTAGGTTAGGTTAGGTTAGGTTAGGTTAGGTTAGGTTAGGTTAGGTTAGGTTAGGTTAGGTTAGGTTAGGTTAGGTTAGGTTAGGTTAGGTTAGGTTAGGTTAGGTTAGGTTAGGTTAGGTTAGGTTAGGTTAGGTTAGGTTAGGTTAGGTTAGGTTAGGTTAGGTTAGGTTAGGTTAGGTTAGGTTAGGTTAGGTTAGGTTAGGTTAGGTTAGGTTAGGTTAGGTTAGGTTAGGTTAGGTTAGGTTAGGTTAGGTTAGGTTAGGTTAGGTTAGGTTAGGTTAGGTTAGGTTAGGTTAGGTTAGGTTAGGTTAGGTTAGGTTAGGTTAGGTTAGGTTAGGTTAGGTTAGGTTAGGTTAGGTTAGGTTAGGTTAGGTTAGGTTAGGTTAGGTTAGGTTAGGTTAGGTTAGGTTAGGTTAGGTTAGGTTAGGTTAGGTTAGGTTAGGTTAGGTTAGGTTAGGTTAGGTTAGGTTAGGTTAGGTTAGGTTAGGTTAGGTTAGGTTAGGTTAGGTTAGGTTAGGTTAGGTTAGGTTAGGTTAGGTTAGGTTAGGTTAGGTTAGGTTAGGTTAGGTTAGGTTAGGTTAGGTTAGGTTAGGTTAGGTTAGGTTAGGTTAGGTTAGGTTAGGTTAGGTTAGGTTAGGTTAGGTTAGGTTAGGTTAGGTTAGGTTAGGTTAGGTTAGGTTAGGTTAGGTTAGGTTAGGTTAGGTTAGGTTAGGTTAGGTTAGGTTAGGTTAGGTTAGGTTAGGTTAGGTTAGGTTAGGTTAGGTTAGGTTAGGTTAGGTTAGGTTAGGTTAGGTTAGGTTAGGTTAGGTTAGGTTAGGTTAGGTTAGGTTAGGTTAGGTTAGGTTAGGTTAGGTTAGGTTAGGTTAGGTTAGGTTAGGTTAGGTTAGGTTAGGTTAGGTTAGGTTAGGTTAGGTTAGGTTAGGTTAGGTTAGGTTAGGTTAGGTTAGGTTAGGTTAGGTTAGGTTAGGTTAGGTTAGGTTAGGTTAGGTTAGGTTAGGTTAGGTTAGGTTAGGTTAGGTTAGGTTAGGTTAGGTTAGGTTAGGTTAGGTTAGGTTAGGTTAGGTTAGGTTAGGTTAGGTTAGGTTAGGTTAGGTTAGGTTAGGTTAGGTTAGGTTAGGTTAGGTTAGGTTAGGTTAGGTTAGGTTAGGTTAGGTTAGGTTAGGTTAGGTTAGGTTAGGTTAGGTTAGGTTAGGTTAGGTTAGGTTAGGTTAGGTTAGGTTAGGTTAGGTTAGGTTAGGTTAGGTTAGGTTAGGTTAGGTTAGGTTAGGTTAGGTTAGGTTAGGTTAGGTTAGGTTAGGTTAGGTTAGGTTAGGTTAGGTTAGGTTAGGTTAGGTTAGGTTAGGTTAGGTTAGGTTAGGTTAGGTTAGGTTAGGTTAGGTTAGGTTAGGTTAGGTTAGGTTAGGTTAGGTTAGGTTAGGTTAGGTTAGGTTAGGTTAGGTTAGGTTAGGTTAGGTTAGGTTAGGTTAGGTTAGGTTAGGTTAGGTTAGGTTAGGTTAGGTTAGGTTAGGTTAGGTTAGGTTAGGTTAGGTTAGGTTAGGTTAGGTTAGGTTAGGTTAGGTTAGGTTAGGTTAGGTTAGGTTAGGTTAGGTTAGGTTAGGTTAGGTTAGGTTAGGTTAGGTTAGGTTAGGTTAGGTTAGGTTAGGTTAGGTTAGGTTAGGTTAGGTTAGGTTAGGTTAGGTTAGGTTAGGTTAGGTTAGGTTAGGTTAGGTTAGGTTAGGTTAGGTTAGGTTAGGTTAGGTTAGGTTAGGTTAGGTTAGGTTAGGTTAGGTTAGGTTAGGTTAGGTTAGGTTAGGTTAGGTTAGGTTAGGTTAGGTTAGGTTAGGTTAGGTTAGGTTAGGTTAGGTTAGGTTAGGTTAGGTTAGGTTAGGTTAGGTTAGGTTAGGTTAGGTTAGGTTAGGTTAGGTTAGGTTAGGTTAGGTTAGGTTAGGTTAGGTTAGGTTAGGTTAGGTTAGGTTAGGTTAGGTTAGGTTAGGTTAGGTTAGGTTAGGTTAGGTTAGGTTAGGTTAGGTTAGGTTAGGTTAGGTTAGGTTAGGTTAGGTTAGGTTAGGTTAGGTTAGGTTAGGTTAGGTTAGGTTAGGTTAGGTTAGGTTAGGTTAGGTTAGGTTAGGTTAGGTTAGGTTAGGTTAGGTTAGGTTAGGTTAGGTTAGGTTAGGTTAGGTTAGGTTAGGTTAGGTTAGGTTAGGTTAGGTTAGGTTAGGTTAGGTTAGGTTAGGTTAGGTTAGGTTAGGTTAGGTTAGGTTAGGTTAGGTTAGGTTAGGTTAGGTTAGGTTAGGTTAGGTTAGGTTAGGTTAGGTTAGGTTAGGTTAGGTTAGGTTAGGTTAGGTTAGGTTAGGTTAGGTTAGGTTAGGTTAGGTTAGGTTAGGTTAGGTTAGGTTAGGTTAGGTTAGGTTAGGTTAGGTTAGGTTAGGTTAGGTTAGGTTAGGTTAGGTTAGGTTAGGTTAGGTTAGGTTAGGTTAGGTTAGGTTAGGTTAGGTTAGGTTAGGTTAGGTTAGGTTAGGTTAGGTTAGGTTAGGTTAGGTTAGGTTAGGTTAGGTTAGGTTAGGTTAGGTTAGGTTAGGTTAGGTTAGGTTAGGTTAGGTTAGGTTAGGTTAGGTTAGGTTAGGTTAGGTTAGGTTAGGTTAGGTTAGGTTAGGTTAGGTTAGGTTAGGTTAGGTTAGGTTAGGTTAGGTTAGGTTAGGTTAGGTTAGGTTAGGTTAGGTTAGGTTAGGTTAGGTTAGGTTAGGTTAGGTTAGGTTAGGTTAGGTTAGGTTAGGTTAGGTTAGGTTAGGTTAGGTTAGGTTAGGTTAGGTTAGGTTAGGTTAGGTTAGGTTAGGTTAGGTTAGGTTAGGTTAGGTTAGGTTAGGTTAGGTTAGGTTAGGTTAGGTTAGGTTAGGTTAGGTTAGGTTAGGTTAGGTTAGGTTAGGTTAGGTTAGGTTAGGTTAGGTTAGGTTAGGTTAGGTTAGGTTAGGTTAGGTTAGGTTAGGTTAGGTTAGGTTAGGTTAGGTTAGGTTAGGTTAGGTTAGGTTAGGTTAGTTAGGTTAGGTTAGGTTAGGTTAGGTTAGGTTAGGTTAGGTTAGGTTAGGTTAGGTTAGGTTAGGTTAGGTTAGGTTAGGTTAGGTTAGGTTAGGTTAGGTTAGGTTAGGTTAGGTTAGGTTAGGTTAGGTTAGGTTAGGTTAGGTTAGGTTAGGTTAGGTTAGGTTAGGTTAGGTTAGGTTAGGTTAGGTTAGGTTAGGTTAGGTTAGGTTAGGTTAGGTTAGGTTAGGTTAGGTTAGGTTAGGTTAGGTTAGGTTAGGTTAGGTTAGGTTAGGTTAGGTTAGGTTAGGTTAGGTTAGGTTAGGTTAGGTTAGGTTAGGTTAGGTTAGGTTAGGTTAGGTTAGGTTAGGTTAGGTTAGGTTAGGTTAGGTTAGGTTAGGTTAGGTTAGGTTAGGTTAGGTTAGGTTAGGTTAGGTTAGGTTAGGTTAGGTTAGGTTAGGTTAGGTTAGGTTAGGTTAGGTTAGGTTAGGTTAGGTTAGGTTAGGTTAGGTTAGGTTAGGTTAGGTTAGGTTAGGTTAGGTTAGGTTAGGTTAGGTTAGGTTAGGTTAGGTTAGGTTAGGTTAGGTTAGGTTAGGTTAGGTTAGGTTAGGTTAGGTTAGGTTAGGTTAGGTTAGGTTAGGTTAGGTTAGGTTAGGTTAGGTTAGGTTAGGTTAGGTTAGGTTAGGTTAGGTTAGGTTAGGTTAGGTTAGGTTAGGTTAGGTTAGGTTAGGTTAGGTTAGGTTAGGTTAGGTTAGGTTAGGTTAGGTTAGGTTAGGTTAGGTTAGGTTAGGTTAGGTTAGGTTAGGTTAGGTTAGGTTAGGTTAGGTTAGGTTAGGTTAGGTTAGGTTAGGTTAGGTTAGGTTAGGTTAGGTTAGGTTAGGTTAGGTTAGGTTAGGTTAGGTTAG
>OX392420.1:0-2500 GCA_947623395.1 Synanthedon tipuliformis | reverse complement strand
GGTTAGGTTAGGTTAGGTTAGGTTAGGTTAGGTTAGGTTAGGTTAGGTTAGGTTAGGTTAGGTTAGGTTAGGTTAGGTTAGGTTAGGTTAGGTTAGGTTAGGTTAGGTTAGGTTAGGTTAGGTTAGGTTAGGTTAGGTTAGGTTAGGTTAGGTTAGGTTAGGTTAGGTTAGGTTAGGTTAGGTTAGGTTAGGTTAGGTTAGGTTAGGTTAGGTTAGGTTAGGTTAGGTTAGGTTAGGTTAGGTTAGGTTAGGTTAGGTTAGGTTAGGTTAGGTTAGGTTAGGTTAGGTTAGGTTAGGTTAGGTTAGGTTAGGTTAGGTTAGGTTAGGTTAGGTTAGGTTAGGTTAGGTTAGGTTAGGTTAGGTTAGGTTAGGTTAGGTTAGGTTAGGTTAGGTTAGGTTAGGTTAGGTTAGGTTAGGTTAGGTTAGGTTAGGTTAGGTTAGGTTAGGTTAGGTTAGGTTAGGTTAGGTTAGGTTAGGTTAGGTTAGGTTAGGTTAGGTTAGGTTAGGTTAGGTTAGGTTAGGTTAGGTTAGGTTAGGTTAGGTTAGGTTAGGTTAGGTTAGGTTAGGTTAGGTTAGGTTAGGTTAGGTTAGGTTAGGTTAGGTTAGGTTAGGTTAGGTTAGGTTAGGTTAGGTTAGGTTAGGTTAGGTTAGGTTAGGTTAGGTTAGGTTAGGTTAGGTTAGGTTAGGTTAGGTTAGGTTAGGTTAGGTTAGGTTAGGTTAGGTTAGGTTAGGTTAGGTTAGGTTAGGTTAGGTTAGGTTAGGTTAGGTTAGGTTAGGTTAGGTTAGGTTAGGTTAGGTTAGGTTAGGTTAGGTTAGGTTAGGTTAGGTTAGGTTAGGTTAGGTTAGGTTAGGTTAGGTTAGGTTAGGTTAGGTTAGGTTAGGTTAGGTTAGGTTAGGTTAGGTTAGGTTAGGTTAGGTTAGGTTAGGTTAGGTTAGGTTAGGTTAGGTTAGGTTAGGTTAGGTTAGGTTAGGTTAGGTTAGGTTAGGTTAGGTTAGGTTAGGTTAGGTTAGGTTAGGTTAGGTTAGGTTAGGTTAGGTTAGGTTAGGTTAGGTTAGGTTAGGTTAGGTTAGGTTAGGTTAGGTTAGGTTAGGTTAGGTTAGGTTAGGTTAGGTTAGGTTAGGTTAGGTAGGTTAGGTTAGGTTAGGTTAGGTTAGGTTAGGTTAGGTTAGGTTAGGTTAGGTTAGGTTAGGTTAGGTTAGGTTAGGTTAGGTTAGGTTAGGTTAGGTTAGGTTAGGTTAGGTTAGGTTAGGTTAGGTTAGGTTAGGTTAGGTTAGGTTAGGTTAGGTTAGGTTAGGTTAGGTTAGGTTAGGTTAGGTTAGGTTAGGTTAGGTTAGGTTAGGTTAGGTTAGGTTAGGTTAGGTTAGGTTAGGTTAGGTTAGGTTAGGTTAGGTTAGGTTAGGTTAGGTTAGGTTAGGTTAGGTTAGGTTAGGTTAGGTTAGGTTAGGTTAGGTTAGGTTAGGTTAGGTTAGGTTAGGTTAGGTTAGGTTAGGTTAGGTTAGGTTAGGTTAGGTTAGGTTAGGTTAGGTTAGGTTAGGTTAGGTTAGGTTAGGTTAGGTTAGGTTAGGTTAGGTTAGGTTAGGTTAGGTTAGGTTAGGTTAGGTTAGGTTAGGTTAGGTTAGGTTAGGTTAGGTTAGGTTAGGTTAGGTTAGGTTAGGTTAGGTTAGGTTAGGTTAGGTTAGGTTAGGTTAGGTTAGGTTAGGTTAGGTTAGGTTAGGTTAGGTTAGGTTAGGTTAGGTTAGGTTAGGTTAGGTTAGGTTAGGTTAGGTTAGGTTAGGTTAGGTTAGGTTAGGTTAGGTTAGGTTAGGTTAGGTTAGGTTAGGTTAGGTTAGGTTAGGTTAGGTTAGGTTAGGTTAGGTTAGGTTAGGTTAGGTTAGGTTAGGTTAGGTTAGGTTAGGTTAGGTTAGGTTAGGTTAGGTTAGGTTAGGTTAGGTTAGGTTAGGTTAGGTTAGGTTAGGTTAGGTTAGGTTAGGTTAGGTTAGGTTAGGTTAGGTTAGGTTAGGTTAGGTTAGGTTAGGTTAGGTTAGGTTAGGTTAGGTTAGGTTAGGTTAGGTTAGGTTAGGTTAGGTTAGGTTAGGTTAGGTTAGGTTAGGTTAGGTTAGGTTAGGTTAGGTTAGGTTAGGTTAGGTTAGGATAGGTTAGGTTAGGTTAGGTTAGGTTAGGTTAGGTTAGGTTAGGTTAGGTTAGGTTAGGTTAGGTTAGGTTAGGTTAGGTTAGGTTAGGTTAGGTTAGGTTAGGTTAGGTTAGGTTAGGTTAGGTTAGGTTAGGTTAGGTTAGGTTAGGTTAGGTTAGGTTAGGTTAGGTTAGGTTAGGTTAGGTTAGGTTAGGTTAGGTTAGGTTAGGTTAGGTTAGGTTAGGTTAGGTTAGGTTAGGTTAGGTTAGGTTAGGTTAGGTTAGGTTAGGTTAGGTTAGGTTAGGTTAGGTTAGGTTAGGTTAGGTTAGGTTAGGTTAGGTTAGGTTAGGTTAGGTTAGGTTAGGTTAGGTTAGGTTAGGTTAGGTTAG